>CM042439.1:27165046-27170046 GCA_023631565.1 Gymnocephalus cernua | reverse complement strand
CATCCCAGGGTCAACCCATGGAGGCCGTCGGCGGAGAAAGAAACGGCATGGTCCCTGTCACCAGACCCAGTTCGACCTCCCAGAGCCTCCACTGACATGCTGCCCTTCTGTTCCTGTGCTGACGTGCAGCCCTTCAATTCCTGTGCTGACGTGCAGTCCTTTGGTTCCTGAGCTGACGTCCAGAGTCTCCGCTGACGTCCAGCCGTCCAGAGTCTCCGCTGACGTCCAGCCGTCCAGAGTCTCCGCTGACGTCCAGCCGTCCAGAGTCTCCGCTGACGTCCAGCCGTCCAGAGTCTCCGCTGACGTCCAGCCGTCCAGAGTCTCCGCTGACGTCCAGCCGTCCAGAGTCTCCGCTGACGTCCAGCCGTCCAGAGTCTCCGCTGACGTCCAGCCGTCCAGAGTCTCCGCTGACGTCCAGCCGTCCAGAGTCTCCGCTGACGTCCAGCCGTCCAGAGTCTCCGCTGACGTCCAGCCGTCCAGAGTCTCCGCTGACGTCCAGCCGTCCAGAGTCTCCGCTGACGTCCAGCCGTCCAGAGTCTCCGCTGACGTCCAGCCGTCCAGAGTCTCCGCTGACGTCCAGCCGTCCAGAGTCTCCGCTGACGCTTCTCCCAGAGTCTCCGCTGACGCTTCTCCCAGAGTCTCCGCTGACGCTTCTCCCAGAGTCTCCGCTGACGCTTCTCCCAGAGTCTCCGCTGACGCTTCTCCCAGAGTCTCCGCTGACGCTTCTCCCAGAGTCTCCGCTGACGCTTCTCCCAGAGTCTCCGCTGACGCTTCTCCCAGAGTCTCCGCTGACGCTACTCCCAGAGTCTCCGCTGACGCTACTCCCAGAGTCTCCGCTGACGCTACTCCCAGAGTCTCCGCTGACGCTACTCCCAGAGTCTCCGCTGACGCTACTCCCAGAGTCTCCGCTGACGCTACTCCCAAAGTCTACGCTGGCCCTTGGTCAGCGCTCCAGAGACTTTGCCCTTGGTCAGCGCTCCAGAGACTTTGCCCTTGGTCAGCGCTCCAGAGACTTTGCTGTTCTCTAGCGCCCCTGAGACTTTGCTGACCTCTAGCGCCCCTGAGACTTTGCTGACCTCTAGCGCCCCTGAGACTTTGCTGACCTCTAGCGCCCCTGAGACTTTGCTGACCTCTAGCGCCCCTGAGACTTTGCTGACCTCTAGCGCCCCTGAGACTTTGCTGACCTCTAGCGCCCCTGAGACTTTGCTGACCTCTAGCGCCCCTGAGACTTTGCTGACCTCCGGTTCCCCATTGGCCTTGCTGGATTGCAGCTCTCCAGAGACCTTGCCATTGGTCAGCGCTTCTGAGACTGCCACAGAGACTTTGCCGTTGGCAAACGCCCCAGACTTCCTAGAGTCCCGGCCGTGTAGCGGTCACCCAGAGTTCCCTGTGTCTCGGCCGTTTAGCGAGCCCCCAGAGTCCCTTGCTTCCCGGCCGGCTAGCAGCCTCCTTCAACCCCGGCTGGCTAGCGGTTTCCCTGAGACTACTGCCCCCCGTGTCCAGTCGGCGGTCAGGCCGACTTCTGCACTGGTCATCGGTCCAGCTGACCCGTCGCCTGTCATCAATCCAGCAATTCCTTCGCCTGGTTCCGGTCCAGCAGTTCCTTCGCCTGGTTCCGGTCCAGCAGTTCCTTCGCCTGGTTCCGGTCCAGCAGTTCCTTCGCCTGGTTCCGGTCCAGCAGTTCCTTCGCCTGGTTCCGGTTCAGCAGTTCCTTCGCCTGGTTCCGGTCCAGCAGTTCCTTCGCCTGTCTCCAGTCCGGCTGACTCGTCGCCTGTCTCCAGTCCGGCTGACTTGTCTGGCTCCCCAGCAGGCCCTTCGCCTGCCCGGCCTCAGAGGAGATGTCGCCTTCTCCACCGGCCTAGAGTGAGACATCGCCTTCGCCGCCGCCGGCCTCCAGAGGGATGTCGCCTTCGCCGCCGGCCTCCAGAGGGATATCGCCTTCGCCGCCGGCCTCCAGAGGGATATCGCCTTCGCCGCCGGCCTCCAGAGGGATATCGCCTTCGCCGCCGGCCTCCAGAGGGATATCGCCTTCGCCGCCGGCCTCCAGAGGGATATCGCCTTCGCCGCCGGCCTCCAGAGGGATATCGCCTTCGCCGCCGGCCTCCAGAGGGATATCTCCTTCGCCGCCGGCCTCCAGAGGGATATCTCCTTCGCCGCCGGCCTCCAGAGGGATATCTCCTTCGCCGCCGGCCTCCAGAGGGATGTCGCCTTTGCCGCCGGCCACCTGAGGGATATCGCCTTCGCTGCAGGCCGCCTCGGAGCCCTCGACGTCCTGCTCGGCCGCCTGAGGGTCTCCACCTTCGCTGTCCAGTTCGGCCACCTGAGGGATATCGCCTTCGCTGCAGGCCGCCTCGGAGCCCTCGACGTCCTGCTTGTCCGCCTGAGGGGCTCCACCTTCGCTGTCCAGTTTGGCCACCTGAGGGATATCGCCTTCGCTGCAGGCCGCCTCGGAGCCCTCAACGTCCTGCTTGTCCGCCTGAGGGGCTCCACCTTCACTGTCCAGTTTGGCCACCTGAGGGATACCGCCTTCGCTGCAGGCCGCCTCGGAGACCTCGACGTCCTGCTTGGCCGTCAGAGGGGTTTCGCCGTCGCTGCAGGCCGCCTCGGAGCCCTCGACGACCTGCTCGGCCGCCTGAGGGGCTCCATCTTTGCCGTCAGCTGCCTGGGAGTTCCCCTCTTGCCGAGGCCTCCCTCAGCTCCCTGTCCCTAGTGGTTCTCTGGTTTTCCCTCAGGTCTCTCTGGCCCTCTGTTTCCCCCGGGCCTCTCTGGCTCTCAGCCTCCTGTGCCCCAGCGCTCTTCGTTCCCTGTGCCCCAGCGCTCTTCGTTCCCTGTGCCCCAGCGCTCTTCGTTCCCTGTGCCCCAGCGCTCTTCGTTCCCTGTACCCCAGCGCTCTTCGTTCCCTGTGCCCCAGCGCTCTCTGTTCCCTGTGCCCCAGCGCTCTCTGTTCCCTGTGCCCCAGCGCTCTCTGTTCCCTGTGCCCCAGCGCTCTCTGTTCCCTGTGCCCCAGCGCTCTCTGTTCCCTGTGCCCCAGCGCTCTCTGTTCCCTGTGCCCCAGCGCTCTCTGTTCCCTGTGCCCCAGCGCTCTCTGTTCCCTGTGCCCCAGGGCTCTCTGTTCCCTGTGCCCCAGGGCTCTCTGTTCCCTGTGCCCCAGGGCTCTCTGGCAACAGGGGGAAATGGCTGCTCTTGTGTGAAGTAAACACAACATTTTTTTAACTTTCTGCTGAGATATATGTAGGGTCACCAGTAGGCCTAAATTGCTGTTGGACGACAAAAACAGCAACCAGATGGGAAAAGGGTATTTTACAATAACTACGAATGCACCGCGAGGCTGTATGTTACCAGTGTCAGTGAATGCACCGTCTGTGTTTCTCCGACGTCGGCAGCTGCTGCGCTGCAGAGCAGACTGTTGATATACAGTCACACTTTACACTGTTTAACGTTACCTGTCAGCATGTTAACGTGTTTAATCACGCTGCTAGCTAAAGGTAGGCTAACGTTACCTGCTGTCGGTTGTAGTGTAAAGTCAGGCACCAAAACAAGGCACCGAAATCTTCGTTCTTATTCGGTCTCGTTACTACCGTTTACGTCGGATCCGGGGGCCTATTGGCACCGAGTTTCGGTACCCAACCATAGATATATGTGACTTTTTTGCTACGAACATGCGGGGATTGTGAAATCATGCAAGCCCCGCATATTTTGCGCGGAAATCGGCAATTTATGCGGCGAAAGTGCGGCGTATTTGAAAAAATGTGGCCCCCGCATGAATATGCGGACATTGGCTGATTATGCATTGAATTCTGCGATCGCATAATCGCGTTTTTCTGGAGGGACTGTCTATCTATCTCCCTCCCTCCCTCCCTCCCTATTGATCTATCTATCTATCTGTCTCCCTCCCTCTATCTATCTATCTCCCTCACTATCTATCTATCTATCTATCTATCTATCTATCTATCTATCTATCTATCTATCTATCTCCCTCACTATCTATCTATCTATCTATCTATCTATCTATCTATCTATCTATCTATCTATCTATCTATCTATCTATCTATCTATCTATCTATCTATCTATCTATCTCCCTATCTATCTATCTATCTATCTATCTATCTCCCTCCCTCCCTCTCTATCTCCCTATCTATCTATCTATCTCCCTCCCTCCCTCCCTATCTATCTCCCTCTCTATCTATCTATCTATCTATCTCCCTCCCTCCCTATCTATCTCCCTCCCTCCCTCCCTATCTATCTATCTATCTATCTATCTATCTATCTATCTCCCTCCCTCCCTCTCTATCTCCCTATCTATCTATCTATCTCCCTCCCTCCCTCCCTATCTATCTCCCTCTCTATCTATCTATCTATCTATCTCCCTCCCTCCCTATCTATCTCCCTCCCTCCCTCCCTATCTATCTATCTATCTATCTATCTATCTATCTATCTCCCTCACTATCTATCTATCTCCCTCCCTATTGATCTATCTATCTATCTATCTATCTATCTATCTCCCTCCCTATCTATCTATCTCCCTCCCTCCCTATCTATCTATCTATCTATCTATCTATCTCCCGCATTATCTATCTATCTATCTATCTATCTATCTATCTCCCTCACTATCTATCTATCTATCTCCCTCACTATCTATCTATCTCCCTCACTATCTATCTATCTCCCTCCCTGTCTATCTATTTCCCTCCCTCCCTGTCTATCTATTTCCCTCCCTCCCTGTCTATCTATTTCCCTCCCTCCCTATCTATCTATTTCCCTCCCTCACTATCTATCTATCTATCTATCTATCTATCTATCTATCTATCTATCTATCTATCTATCTATCTATCTATCTATCTATCTATCTATCTATCTATCTATCTCCCTCCCTCTCTATCTATCTATCTATCTCCCTCACTATCTATCTATCTCCCTCCCTCCCTCCCTATTTATCTATCTATCTATCTATCTCCCTCCCTCTATCTATCTATCTCCCTCACTATCTATCTATCTCCCT
>CM042439.1:27145046-27157546 GCA_023631565.1 Gymnocephalus cernua | reverse complement strand
ACCGTAATAACATTTTTAAAAGTCCCATGGCATGAAAATTTCACTTTGAGTTTTTTTAACATTAATATTAGTTCCCCCAGCATGCCTACGGTCCTCAATTGGCTTGAAATAGTGATGGGTGTAAACCGAGCCCTGGGTATCCTGCTCTGCCTTTGAGAAAAAGTAAGCTCAGATGAGCCGTTCTGGAATCTCCTCCTTATGAGGTCATAAGGAGGAAGGTTACATCCCCTTTCTCTGCTTTGCCCGCCCAGAGAATTTGGCCAACCAATGAGAGAGACATCATTGTCACGATTCAGACAGACGACCAGAGGACCACAATTGCGTCACACCAGAAAGTTTATTAAAACTTAAGGGAAAAGGGAAGTAGGGAGTGAGTGAAGGCTCCAGGGGTTACTGGGAATAACAGGGATTCCGTCCAATGTGCTGGGTCTGTGCCCCCCCCAGTGGCAGAGATGCGTCCTATGACGCTGGTGGTGGGTGGTCCGGAAGTCCTGGGGGGGGAACACAGACACAACGGGGCGGATGAAACAAGGCAGAAGTACAGTTCAAGGGAAATCCAAATACGTTGTAGCAAGGCAGAAGGCTGGTCAGAGTTACCGGGATCGAAGAGTAGTCAGGAGTCGTTACGGCAGAAAGCAGGTCTGGTTTTCTGGGGCAGAAGAGTATCCAAGAATCAGGCAGGTCCGGGGTCACAAAACAAGAGTGAGCAAGAAGCGCGAGCAAACAGGTTCCAGGTGTGAGATTTGCAGACGATCTGACAAAGGAGAGCTGAAAGACAGGGCTTTAAATACTGGGAGAGGTTAGTGGGTAATGCAGCGCAGCTGGCAGAGTAATTAGAGCAGAGCAGAGCAGGGACAGGTGGAGCTAGTTAGGCTGAGTAGAGAGAGTGGTGAGCAGAGTGGAAGATAGTGGAAACCAATTAAGGTGGTAACCCGGTGGAGTGAGAGGGCTCATGACAATCATGGCTTTCAAATGAGCAAAGTGGCAGTTGGTCAAGGCCACACCCCCACCCTCCACCTTGCCCCCCCCCCCCCCCCCCACACTCTCCTCCTCAATAGCTACAGACACAGAAATGGCACGTTCTGAAGAAAGCTCATTGTGGGACTGGCTCTAGTGGCTGTAATTCTGCACCAAGGCTGAATTTTGGGAAAGAGACATCAGATATAGTATTAGGGGACCACTAAGGTCTATATAAAAGCATCCAAAGAGCACCATGTCATGGGACCTTTAAAAATCAGATGAAGACTCCGGAAGTGACGATGAAGACTCCGGAAGTAATTACTGCTCCGAGTCTGTGAAAGATTGCTGCACGCTGTACGTGACAATTTATACAATAAAAATACTAATAATGAAAAAATTGTGTTTTATGCTAAGCACGTTGATTTGCCTTGTATATACTATATAAACAACCCAGAGATGAGTGTTAGAAATACAGCCTAATGGCTGGTTTGACTACTTTGCATTTGTTTTGACTTACAAAGAGAAGCATTTTTTATTTCATTTTCCATGCATCATTATTTAAAAATTCAATTTTCTAATTTTGCAGTTGATGAATGTTAATAGCAAAGACTAAAGGGAAAAAACATGAGCATATTTATGTGTGGGACTTTGTAAGCATTGCACTGCATTAGTTGTTTTAAATGAATTACTTTTTTTGAAATTTAAATTTATGGCAGGCCTAACATATTAATTATTATATTCATAAGATTATCCTCATATCAATCACCATGGTTACAGCTTGTAACCATAACCTTTGCCTTTACTGAGAGATTTTTTTCAAAAGCTATATTTGATAACACGGGAAGGATTGAGACACATATTAAACATGCCAGTCAAATGTTTAAGGAACATACATTATATATTTGCTTTTAGTTTGAACTTTTAACCAGTTTTTACATATTTAATACAACATTTAAAAACTAGGTATATCATGTTTCAAGGAGAATCCCTCCCCTCAGGAGACGTCTGGAAAAACCATTGGACGCACAAAACAGACCTGACACCTGCCGGAACCAATGAGAGAAGACCGCGCCCAAGTAGAATAGTATTTAAACTGTTAAGACAAAGAAATCGGGACGCAGTTTGCGGAGCTTTATTGCTTGGAAATAAATCTTGAACAGAAGGAGAGAAGTTGTAGACTTTTTTATCTAAAGTTGGAGTGACTTTTTTACCTTCTTCTCAACAAACGAACACGCTCACAGTGTTCATATGGACAACACCTGGCTGGAAGGCCTGTGTTCAAAGTGTGTGTTATCATTTAGAGCAGACACTCACGGTGAATCAGAGGGTTTATGTTATACAAGGCTGCATTACAGAGCATATTCATATATATCCACATGGCAATATCTAAAAACATCTCATTTAAAGCTTGCTTGTCAGGTGACTGTCATGAAGGTTGTGGAGAGGAATAGAAACCAGTCTCTCCAGGCAAGCACAGAGAATATGACCTGATCTATCTTTATTCTCCATGCAAAGTATGAGTTCTTATACTCTAGCAGAAGATATAGGTTACCCCAATGTAAACTTAACATTTCTAAACTATAGGCCTATTCGGACCTTAAATAATGTTGTTTGAGGCTGCAGGGGTTTTGCAATAGCTTCATGATATGATGCATATAGGGGTTGTGTGTGTGTTGCTCTTGTCACTGTTTGTGAAAGATGAGCAATAGATTGTGGCTGTGTGATGTGCTTCAGTCTGGCTACATATCACTTTTTTATTGTAAGTATATGTCAGCTGTATGATAAAACAATATGTCAAGTGTTATGTGTGAAGAATTTGAACTCGAGGCAGATATCACTCCGGGGATAATAAAGTATCAAATTGCAAATTGGTCTCTACGATATGTGAAAATTAGAACATTGTCATAGGTCTATATCAAACACATTGTTGGAAAGGTCTCAACCTCCACAGTAACATATATCAGTCTGGAGAGGATACATTACTCCTTCTTTGAAATATTGACCTCTGAACCTTGAACCTAGTCCATGTTTGAAGGCTTGTCATTTAGCAACAGAAGGTGCTACAAACATAGGACCAGCTGTTATAGAACGCTCTGGACCTCAGCTGTCATGTAGAAATGGTCACCAATGTTTAACTACTGTATGCACTGTCAAATATGGTAATAAGCTATTTTCACCTATTTAACGATTAGATTTTTAAAATCTGATGGCACCAGTGTGTTTCCCATTTAAAAAAAACCCAGGGGGCATCCGCAATTCCACACTGCCAACTTCTATTTATGAGAAATATACCAATATATTTAAAAACTACAACTCCCATTATAGATGCGGCCCAGAACCTGTTACAAGCGTGCGTATTTGTAGTTTTTCCGGGGTTGACAGCTGCCTATGTTCGATTCCTGTGTCTATGCTGTCTGCTGTGAATGGGCTTCATTCCATTTCAGATTGCCGCCACCCGCCGGCCGACCGAGCCGACAATACATGAGACAAATACATGAAACTGTATTTCATTATTATTATTATTATCTTCATTGTTTAAATCATGAAATACAATGTAAGACAAAAACATCAATATTACGAATATTATGTATTTGTATTTTTCCTATCCAGGAGCGGTATGTACTACGTCACTTCCGAGTCTTCAGCTGTTTTTTTTAAATGTTATTACGGTGCATAACTTACTGGAAGAAAACTGAGCAACGTGTTGTTGCTGGTGACAAAACCACAGATTATATATGTGTACATTGAAGCGATACTGGCGTTAAAGACCCGCTGATCGCTGTCCGATTCTCTGAATGAATGGCCGCGTTGAATTGTGGGATACCTGCTTTGAATGCGCCCAGCTCGGCTCATATCGTAGCGTACTTTTCTGTCTTATTTACTGTAATATTTCACCGGTAATAATAATAATAACCAAAATAATATGACTAAAATAAAGAAATGAATATCATGATAACATCTGAATAAATGTTGATAGATGTAGAGTTATAGTTAAAAAAAATATCAATAAACATAAAGCCATCCAGCTTCCCTGGCCGAAATACATAAAAACCATGATACGATCTGGTGAATAAATGTTGATTAAAAACAGCGATTATTGGTCTAAAAATACCAATAATAACGCAGCTGTATCCAGCTTCTCTGCTGCAGCCGATTGGCAAAAAGAAACGTGCTGTAATCACGAAAGAGGCTTCCCATTAAAATACATTAGTTTAAAAAACGTGACTACATCACGTGAATCTGCACAATTACGTGATGGTATCACGTTCTAATAGATTAATTTTCATGATTCCATCATGAACTGACGTGAGACTGGGTTGATACAGATAGATACAAATGGATACAGATAGATAAAGATATATACAGATAGATAGATACAGATAGATACATATAGATACAAATAGATACAAATAGATAGATACAGATAGATACAGATAGATACAGATAGATGCAGACAGATAGATACAGATAGATACAGATATAGATACAAATAGATACAGATAGATAGATACAGATAGATACAGATACAGATATATATATACAGATAGATACAGACAGATACAGATAGATAGATAGATACAGATAGATACAGATTGATAGATACAGATAGGTACATATAGATACAGATAGGTAGATAAAGATAGATAAAGATAGATAGACAGGGCATGAAGTTAACTTTTTTGACCACCAGCCGGAGCTGCTAGCTACACGACTCACACACACGGACCGACACACACACGGACCAACACACACGGACCAACACACACATGGACCGACACACACACACACACGGACCGACACACACACACACGGACCGACACACACACACGGACCGACACACACATACACGGGGAAACAGCTGTTTGAGCGCCGGAGCTGCTAGTTACACGACTCACCTCTGCCTTAGCGTTAGCTAACTCTGAAAACTCCTCTTACTCCTTTCTGTGACTAACCTTCAAATGTCTGATGAGGTTGGTGGTGTTGAAATGTCTTTGGAGTTTTCCGCCTCGTGGTATTTCCCCGGTACACACGTTGCTAATCGCTAGTGTATTGTCTTTTTCCCAGATAGCAATGAGTCGGCGGAACACCAGCGGTGCTCCAGAGGCAGTAGAAGCGTCAGAATGGTGTAATCACAAACACGTTTGCCGGAGCACCACTAGTGGCAGCCGCTTTTTAAAAGCAGTAGCCGTCTTCCTACCGCCTTCGTTCCGCGGCCGGCCCGCGGGCCAACTGCTGTTCTGCCGCCGTTCAGACACCTTGTAGAACTGCCAGACCGCTGAATGTAGGGACGCCGCCATTTTGAAAATGTTCTCAGGAGTAGTGCGCTCTTAATACATCCGTGGTAGTGCGTCATCTGATCGGCCTATCTGATCGGCCTTTATGGAGACCACCGATCAAACTATTTAAAGCCATTATCGGCCGATACCGATCGGTGGCCGATCGATCGGAGCACCCTTAATTATAAGACATATAAACGACAAGCTATTTACATTTCTCCATAAAAGGCCCAAATGTATCCAAAAAATCAAAACAGTGAGGCTCCCTCTTCTATGTAGAACGGGTTACAAAGCGAATAGACGATCTTTGTAGTCAAAGAACACCTTTTGTTCACTTTGTTGCATCGTTGCTGGCTTGTAGTGAGCCATCACAGCCATTCCCTATCGTAGAAGATCTCTGCTCTCGAAAGACCGGTTTCCATTGGTTTGCCGATCAGCGGAGAAATACGGCCGAAAAATCATAAATTATGGACATAACGTTTATCGATCTTGGATGTAAGAGTTTGGATTTATTGCTCAACCACCCCGAAAAAAGGCACAAGTTCCAGGCTGGATACAAAACCTCCCGTGAAGGCTAGAAGGACAGCAAAGAGACGCTCGTTAGCGCTAGCTTGTTGGCTACTAGGAGCCGAAAGAGGTAAGACGATCAATCTTATGGTTATTAAATGATTAAAATATGATTAAAAGGTGCCGTTGCGTGGTCGTCCACGATGCCGTCACACAATGTGTTGTGTGACAAAATATAGCAGGTGCATGCATCTTTATTGGCTTTGTTGCCTGCTGATGAAGCAAACAAACATGAAATATGGTACCAAGCTAAAATGTTGAATATCAATGAGTTTATTGTGTGTACAAATCAATGGTTGTATGACACTAAAGCTTGTCCAGCTACCAAAGTGGGTGATTATCATGATGATGATTTGCCAGGTAAAACTCAAACTCAAACTGAGCAAACAAACTGTTGATGTCAATGCTGGAAATGAGGTTGATGCCAGCAATGGAAATGGAGCTGCTGGTGGAAAGGATGAGGAAGAGGAGGATCAGATTCGACCTCAAGACAACATTTCAAATGTGCAGTCAATACACCATGGCTCAAATAGCGGATCCTCAAGTAGCAGATCCTCCACTTCTTCAGCCAGAGCAGGGCAAAGGCGGAACAGGCTCGAGCTTCTGCTTTAAAGGATAAGCATGCATTGGAGGAACAGGAGCTCATCTTGAGGATAAAAAGGGAGCAACTTGAGCTGGACACTGAGATAGCTGCCACTTCTGCTAAGCTAGCAGTGCTACAGGTCGGTAGCAGCATCCATTCAAGGCAATCTGATGGAATGGCTTCTTACATCAGGAAAGGGGCTAGATCTAAGCTGCCGCTCACCTCTCTCAATCCACAGGCCTCAATATTTGTGTCTCTTCCCTCACAGAGACATGCATCTCTACCACTGCAAAGCAATGCATCATTAGCCTACGCCAACTATGATGCCAAAGCCAACTGTCATTCAAGGCTCTCAACCCCCTCAGTTACAATCAAAGACAACCTTCAGTCAAAGCTTTCAACCCACGCTAGGCCAACAAGTGTTTCAACCCCTGCAAGGCCAAAATCAGACAGCAGGTCTCTACAATCTGCTGCAACAACAGAATGACATAACAGCTCTCCTTGTTCAAATGCAAACGTCACAACTGCTGCCGCGCCGAGAGATTCCAATTTATGATGGAGATCCTCTAAGGTTCAACACATTTATGAAGGTGTTTGAGCATTGCGTGGAAACAAAGAGCAGCTGTAAAGGAAACTGTTTGTACTATCTCGAGCAATTTACTAGGGGGCAGCCAAGGGATATTGTGCGCAGCTGCCTTAATATGACTGCAGATAAAGGATTTGCTATTGCCAAAAAATTGCTCAAGGAGCACTTTGGAAATGAGTTTAAGATAACAGCGGCCTACATGGAGAAGGTCACAGGATGGCCAAGTATCAAAGCTGAGGACCCCAAAGCGCTTAAAGCTTATGGACTTTTCCTCCGTGAGTGTTCCAATACTATGGATGATCTCCAATACTTGGAGGAACTTAACATGCCAGCAAACATAAAAACTCTGAATCAGAAGCTTCCGTATAAACTCAGAGACAAGTGGAGAGCAAAGGCATGTGAGATACTGGAGAAAACTGGTCGAAGAGCACAATTCTCAGACATTGTGAAGTACATCGAACACCAGGTCAGAATCACTTCAGATCCAGTCTTTGGTGACATACAGGACACTTCACCTGTTATCAAAGGAGCTACAAAAGCAAGCAAGTCACAGGTGAAACCACAGCTGAGAAGTAACAGCTTTGCAACACAGGTGGTCATTGAGGATGGATGCAAAGCAAAGGCTCACAAGAATGAGGATGGATGCAGCAAACCAGATGGTAACAAGAAGGAAAAGGCTCAGAACAAAGTGACATCCTTTATCAAGACTGATTCTATTTCCTGCCTGTATTGTGCTGCTGATAATCATGTTTTGGAACAATGTTTTAAACTGGGAAGAAAGACACACAGGGAGAAACTGGACTATCTAAAGGAGAAAGGTCTGTGTTTCAGTTGCTTGTGCACAGGACACTTTAGCAAGAATTGCGACAGGCGCATCACTTGCAACAAGTGCAACCGAACGCATCCCAGTGTTTTGCACATAGGAGAGAAGGAAAGGGTTACTCAGAAGGATGGTGAGCAGAAGAATACTGAGCAGTCAAATACTTCTGACAGCTGTACAACATCCTCCGCTTGTAGTCTTGCAGGGGCTGGTCACTGCAATGGAATTCTTCCCATTTTGCCTGTTAAGGTGAAGTGCTCAAAGGGAAACAAGGTTATTGAAACTTATGCTTTTCTGGACCCAGGGAGTACAGGAACTTTCTGCACCAGGAAGCTCGTTGACAAATTGAACATGGAAGGACGCAAATTCAAGATTCATATCCGCACCTTGGGCCATAATAAAGCAGTAGAAAGCTCCGTTCTTGACAGTCTGGAGATTTCAGGACTTTCTGGTGAGTGCTTCTATCCACTTCCCAAAGTGTGTACCCAGAAAGAGATGCCTATCTCTACAGCCAACATAATCAGCGAAAGGGAGCTGAGAAAATGGCCTTATTTAGAGGATGTAAAGTCCCCATATAAACGCTGATGTTGACCTGTTAATTGCCACAAACGCCTCCAAGTTAATGGAGCCTTGGGAGGTGATTAACAGTCGTGAAGGTGAAGATGGACCTTACGCGATCAGAACCCTACTGGGGTGGGTAATAAATGGTCCTTTACGGGGAAGTAGCGACTGTGGAAGTGACCACCCTTCAGTTTATGCCAACAGAATTGCCATTGACAGAATTGAAGAACTGTTAACCAGCCAGTACAACTATGACTTCAATGAGCGAGCTTCTGCAGAACAGGAAGAAATGTCAAGGGAAGAAAAGAAGTTTGTGGAGATATGGGAAAGCTCTGCACAGCTTCAGAACGGACACTACACGTTTCAAATGCCTTTCAAAGGGAAAGATGTTTTGATGCCGAACAACCTCGGTGTTGCCATGCAACGTGTTCGTGGTCTGAAAAAGAGACTTTAGAAAGATGCAAGCTTTCATGAGGAGTACAACAACTTTCTTGCTGATGTCATTAGCAATGGCTATGCCGAAGAAGTGCGGCATCAGTTGGAAATGCCAACAGGGAAGGTGTGGTATATCCCGCACCACGGCGTGTACCATCCACGGAAAGGAAAGCTACGAGTGGTGTTTGACTGTGGAGCAGAGTACAAAGGGGTCTCGCTCAACAGTCAGCTCTTGCAGGGACCGAACCTCACCAGCTCATTAGTTGGAGTTCTTATGAGGTTCAGACAGGAACAAGTGGCCATAATGTCAGACATAAAGGCTATGTTCCACCAGGTTAAGGTTGCAGAGGAACACCGGGACTACTTAAGATTCTTATGGTGGCCTCAAGGTAACCTGGAGCAAGATCTTGTAGAGCATCGCATGACTGTCCATTTATTTGGAGCAGTTTCATCACCAATTGTCGCCTGCCTTGCTCTTAGAAAGACCGCTGAAGACAATCAGGCCAACTTTCCAATAGAAGTGATTGAAGCGGTCAACCGAAACTTCTATATGGATGACCTACTGAAGAGTCTGCCCTCTGGAGAGGATGCAGTCACCATGGTTAAGAACCTTATAACCATTTGCGGCAGAGGAGGGTTCACCCTTACTCAATGGATCAGTAACAGTCGAGAAGGATCTCAAGTCTAAGAACCTGCATGAGCTTGATCTGGACAGGGATAAGCTGCCATTGGAAAGAGCTTTGCGTTTGCAGTGGTGTATCGAGACAGACACTTTAAAATTCAAGCTGAAAGTCAAGGAGAAGCCGGCAACCAAGCGAGGCATGCTATCCATCATCAGTTCCGTCTACGATCCATTGGGATTCCTGGCACCTCTAGTACTCCCCGCCAAGCTGTTGTTGCAGGAGTTATGCAGGACGAAGTGTGATTGGGACGATCACATTTCCTGTGGATACAAGTGTCACTGCCGACGACCCAGAAGTAAAGAGAAGTCTGATGGTCAATGCAACTGATGACCCATTTCTCTGATTGGCAAAGATTGAAGGTTGCAGTTGCATGGCTCATTAAGCTGAAAGGAACTCTGCTCAAACTGAGGGAGAAAAGAAAAGAGTTGGAGCGTGCGAACACCAGTGCTACTGGAGCAGCAAGGTTGGATGTGCAAAAGGAGATGCAAGTTTTCTCAACATCACTTGGGAATCAGAAGGTGACACTGGAAGATCTCTTGGAGGCTGAGACCTCCATATTTGATTTTTGCCAGCAAGAGAGATTCCCCACTGAATTTGCTGCACTAACCTCTGGCAAGCCACAAGTGCCGAGAAGTAGCATCATCCTCAAATTGGATCCGGTTCTAAAAGGAGGACTTTTACGAGTTGGGGGATGGCTGAAAAAGGCAGCAATCCCTGAGGACATTAAACACCCCCTCATCTTGTCAAAAGACCAACACATCTACGACCTTATCCTCCGTCTTGTCCATTTACAGCTTGGACATGGAGGTAGAACTCATGTTCTTTCTGCTACAAGGAGACAATACTGGATCAAAAGTGGACCTACTGCAGTGAGGAAGATCATATCAAGATGCCTCATCTGTAAGCTCCATGGTGGAAAAACTGGTGAGCAAAAAATGGCAGACCTGCCAGAAGAGAGAGTGGTTCCTGATCTACCGCCGTTCACTAACGTTGGTGTAGATTACTTTGGGCCTGTTGACGTGAAAAGAGGGCGTAGCATCGTGAAAAGATATGGAGTAGTATTCACTTGCATGACAAGCAGGGCCGTGCACCTTGAAGTGGCCTATTCCCTTGACACAGACTTGTGCATCAACGCATTGCGAAGGTTCATCTGTCGAAGAGGACATGTCTCACACTTGTGATCCGACAATGGCACCAACTTTGTGGGTGCAGAAAGGGAGCTGTGAGAAGCCTTAGCCTCTTTGAATCATGACCGCATTGAAAGAGCCTTGTCCAAAAAGGGAATCAAGTGGAGCTTTAATCCTCCAGCTGGGTCACATCATGGTGGCGCTTGGGAGCGCATGATACGGATGATCAGGAAGATTTTGTGCTCTGTGCTCCATCAGCAAACCTTGGATGGAAGGGTTCCATACCGTGCTCTGTGAGGCTGAAGCTATGCTCAACGATCGCCCCATCACAAGGCTGTCAGAGGACCCCAATGACCTTGAGGCGTTGACGCCAAACCATCTGCTACTCCTCAAAGGAAAACCAGTTCTCCCACCAGGACTGTTCGACAAAAGGGATGTCTACGCAAGGAGAAGGTGGAAACAAACCCAGTACATCTCGGATCTCTTTTGGAAGAGGTGGATCCGCGAGTACTTACCGCTTTTACAGAAGCGTCAAAAATGGAACCATGAGAAGAGGATCTTTGTTCCTGGAGACCTGGTCATGGTTGCGGACTCCACAGCACCACGTGGGTCATGGATGCTAGGAAGAGTCCTGGAAACCTTCCCTGATAAGAGAGGGCTGGTACGTGTGGTTCGTTTGAAGACCAAGACAAACATCATTGAACGAACCATAACCAAAATATGCTTGCTTAATGAAGCTAAACAGTAATTGGTTCCCATTTCAAATGGGCTATTCTTTCGATATGTATGGCTCTTTTGAATGTGGTGTAATTGCTCTGGCAGATGCAATTAGGGGCTGGGGTGTATGAGCCATATTCATTTTGTATTATTTTTTGTAATTTTGCCCTGTGCCACTAGGGGGCTGTATGTGCTTTGTGGCTCAGCTGACCTCGGGTAAGCCCAGGTAGGCCATTTAACCTAGCAGAAACCCAGACACAGGTGTTGTTGCTTAGGGAAGCAAACAGTTTTTGACTGTGCCTTTGTGCCTGTGTGTTTTGCCTTTGTGTTGAGCAATTTGGTTTGTTGTTTTGGTTACATGTATTATGAGACAAATTATTGCCGCTGTAAGATATATAATAATAATAATAATACATTTTATTTATATTGCGCTTTTCTTGTACCCAAAGTGCTAAATGTATATATGGAGATAAATAAACTGTGCGAGATAATTGTAACATTGAACTTTCTGTTTGCTATGTTCGAGCAGCACTGGGGCGGACATCTAAAACCTAATGCGCCATATCAGCAACCAGTACTAGACTTCTTTTAGGACTTAGTACAGATACAGATAGATACATATAGATACATATAGATACAGATAGATACAGACATATAGATACATATAGATAAAGATAGATGCAGATAAATAGATACAGATAGATACAGATAGATAGATACAGATATATACATATAGATAGATACACATAGATACAGATAGATAGATACAGATAGATACACATAGATGCAGATAGATACAGAGAGATACAAATATAGATACAGATAGATACAGATTGATAGATACAGACGGATACAGATAGATAGATGCAGATAGATGCAGATAGATAGATACAGATAGATACAGATAGATACAGATAGATACAGACAGATACAGATAGATACAGATTGATGGATACAGATAGATACAGATTGATTGATACAGATAGATACATATAGATAGATACAGACAGATACATACAGATACAGATAGATAGATACAGATAGATATATAGATACAGATACACAGACAGATACAGACAGATACAGATAGATACAGATAGATAGATAGATACAGATAGATACCGTAAAACTTCAAATAATAGCCGAGTCCCAAATAGACGCCTGTCTCTTTTAAACGCCTGGTG